>CM055846.1:3158312-3165812 GCA_029490765.1 Euthynnus affinis | reverse complement strand
AAAACTCTTTGAGTCCAGGTCAAAGGTCAATTTAAGGTCGTTCAAGTGCACGAATCAGTCAAAACACAAAGGCAGAAATGAAAGAAAAGAGCAGCAAACAGCATTCACATATTTAAAACAAAGGCTCTCTGAAGCTTTTGATCGTGTCGCATGGACTTCATCAGATTTCCAGTATTTTGAAGGCACTTGTCCTTTAAAAATGGCTCCACCTGCACAGATGACAGACACACAGATCGTTTGCTCAACAATAAATTTGTCTTTTATTATTTCCTGTGCCTTTAATTCCTGAAATTAATCATTCAAGCTCCAAGTTTATATGTTAAATGTGCATTTAAAGTGATATAAAACGAGCTACGTCACTTTTCCATCAGAGCATCTCAGCCTTACACAGGACTACTCTCCGGAGACTGAAAACATGACCGCTGTGTCGTTATTAATCTTTCCAAACAAAACGAAACATGACTGAACTCTTCTTCTATAGTGAAGGAACATGTCAGCCAGTGTGAGTCACTGATGTGTTTTTAATAGTTTCTGGACTGAGGAGTGAGACACACACACACACATAAAGTAGATTAGTTCATTGTATTTTGGCTCTGCAAGATGAGATTTGTTGACAATAACACAAACATAGAAAATTGCCAGGCTTATCCTTTAATTAAACTCTGAGATTTTTTACAATTTACGTCTTAAAATGTCAAACAAACAGATGAAACCAGCGGCGGCGGCGGGAGCGTCGGCTCTTACGGAGCCTCATCTGGGCCTCGTTTCACGTCGTGACACTTGTGTGTGTTCTCGTTAATTGTATTACTCCGGGGAATATAAAAAAAAAATCTTTCCACCCCGGCCATAATATTTATACGCTTTAAAGCCAAACAAAGAATCGAGTTAAGTGAATCAAACCGGAGTTAAAATAACAACACGAGATCAGATCGTGTGTTTCTCAACCATCAGATGTGAATTCCACCAGATATTTTTGGATCAACAGCCGTTTGGACTATAAAGTGTCTTCTGCAGCCCTCATCCAAAACTCAAACAGACTGTTACCGTTAGCACCGAGCCAGCACACGCACACACACACACACACACACACGCCAAACACACACACACACACACACATGCGCACAAACAGAGACACAAACAACTCCAAAAAAAAAAAAAAAAGACAAAGATACAGAGCTTCCAAATAATTAGTGAGCCCAGAAGTCTGCAGCACCGTAGAGCCAACAGTAGTGTGTGTGTGCGTGTGCATGCATGCATGTGTGTGTGTGTGTGTGTGTGTGTGTGTGTGTCCCACTCTGTCCTCAGTAAACAGCGACTTCTCATTAAAGCTTTCCGCTCGGCTGCCAGCGAGCGCCGAGTCCTGGAACCTGGATAATCCACTCCCCAACACACACACACACATGTACGTTAACACACACACACACACAAATAATACACTGGCAAACACACACACACACACTAAAGCTCTTTCTAGCCTGCTGACTTACAGCCCTTGTATCATCTCAACGGTCACCTGGAGAGAGAGAGAGAGAGAGAAAAGATTGAAGAAGAAGAAAAGATAAGCGACAGAGGCGAAGGGAGGGGAGGATGGATGAAGGTGAGGAAGAGGACGAGGAGGATTGGTGGTGGAGGAGGAGGTGGGGGAGGTAGGGAGGGGGGAGGAGGTCAGGAGAAACATGAGGAAAGAGTGGTGTAAACATAAGATTTGAAAGAGGAGAGGGAGGTGGGGATTAAGACAATGAGGAGGAAGAGGAGCAGGAAAAAGAGAGAGGAGGGATGGTTTAGTTGGGAGGAAAGGAGGAGTAGAGGAGAGGAGAAAGGAAAGGAGGAGAGAAGGAGAGGAGAAAGGAAAGGAGGAGTAGAGGAGAGGAGGAGGAAACAAGGAGAAGAAGAGGAGGAGGAGCAGGACAAGAGGGGGTGAGTTAAAAGAGGTCAGAAAAGACTTTCGTCCTCCTACTCCTCATCCTGATCTCCTTCTTTGTCGTCCCAGCCTCCCTCCTCCTCCTCTTTCTTTCTTTCTGGCCTAAAGCAAGAGGAGGAAAAAGAGGAGGAGTAGAATGGAGGAAGCAGGAAGGAGGGAAAGGATAAAAAAAGGACAATGAGGAGGCGTAAAGGAGGAAGACCGAGGGAGAGTGGAGTAAACAGAAGGATATTTGGAGGAGGTGCAGGGAGGTCAGATGAAACCAGGATGGAAAAGAGAGTGGTGTAAACATGAGATTTGAGGAAGGAGGTCAGGAGGAACAATGGGAGAGAAGTGGCGTCAACAGAAGCAGGAGCAGAGGAGGAGGAGGAGGAGGGAGGAGGAATGAGGATGTAGATGGTAAAGAAATGGAAGAGGAGGAGCAGGGATGCAGAGACGGGATAAAGAGGAGCAAGAGGGAGGGAGGAAGAGACGAGAAGTGAGAGGAGGAGGAGGAAGAGCAGGAGACGGAGTGGCGCAGAGGAGGAAAAGGAGGAGCAGGGGAGTGACAGAAGCAGAAAGAGGAGGAGAAACAGCAAGAGTGGAGGAGCAGAAAATAAAGAGGAGGAGCAGAAGACTGGAAGCAGAGTCAACAAAGAGGAGGAGCTGCTTGAGAGGGAGCCGGGCAGAAGTCAAAGCCCCAAAGAAGGAGACGAGGAAGAGGAGGAGGAGGAGGAGGAGGAGGATCAGGTGGACAGGGAGTAGAGCGATAGAAGGAGGAGCAGCAGAGGGAGTGGGTGTATTTGTTGGGTTAATCCTCTCCTATTAGCGGCTCCTCTGTGTGCTGTAAGGATTAGCCTGTTGTCTGAACTCCAGCAGGTCGGGGGAGCAGGGGGCCCCGACTCGCCCCGACGGCCCAGCCAGGAGCCTCCGACAGCGGGCACGGCGACCCGCTGAGGGCCCCCCCCCCCTCCCCTCCTTCCATGGAGCTCGGCTCGGCGTTAGTTTGTTTGTTCAGCGGCGTGGTGCTGAATAGCCAATGAGGAGATGGGATGGGAGAGCGTTTCCCTGGGCAACGGTTTAGAGGCCCTCCCCTCAATTAACCTCTTGGCATGGCTCACACACACACACACACACGCGTAGGAAAACACACACGTGTATTCAAGAGATAACTCGCGCATTGATATGCAAGATACAAAGTCATACAGCCCATACACACATCGGGTCAGGTTGGGGCTGCTGCTCATAATTCATAGCACACAGGCCGACACACACACACACACACACACACACACACACACACACACACACACACACACACACACACACACATAGAGTAAAACACACAGCTTAGCGGAGGATGCTGTATTTACAATTCGGGTCACACAGGCAGAGATAAAAACACACTGAGGCGAACACGGGTCAGTGGTGCTGCCGGTGCTTCTAATGCAGAGCACACACACACACACACACACACACACACACAACACAGTTATGTACACACACACGCTCATATCACTCATAGACACACTTATACACACACACACACAGTTTGAGGGCAAAGCATCACTTATGATGTTTGTAATGCCGAACACAGGCTTGGTTTAACACTGAGCACACACACACACACACACACACACACACAGCTGGCTTTAGATAAGATACGTAGGTGTAAACAAAAACCAAACGGAAGTCTGTCTAAACTTCCTGTCGCGACACTTTCTCATTTCCGTGCCGTTTTTGCGTCTGCCGTGCATCAGAGGACATCCAGGCCTTCTGCAGCTGTGTGTGTGTGTGTGTTCGTGTGTGTGTGTGTGTTGCTTCGGGTGTGAATCCAGGCTAACTTTGACTTTCTATCACCCGGAGCGTTCGATTAGCGGAGTAGTGGGGAAGGCGGAGTCGAGCCTGGGAGGCAGAACTGAGGGAGAAAAAAGAGAGTCTCTGATGGACTGCAAACGGCACGCAGACAGGCCAGCCTTCACATCACATCACATCACATCACTCTGCTCTGCGTGTGTGTGTGTGTGTGTGTGTGTGTCAAAAAAAAACCTTGCATGTGCATCTAAATGTGTGTGTTTGTGTGTATTTTTTTGTGTGTGTAACTAGGAGAGTAGAGGAAAGGGTTTGGGGACATGGACTGTGCTGTATGAGTGTGTGTTCATGTGTGTGTGTGTATGTGTGTGTGTGTGTGTGTGTGTGTGTGTCGTGGAGATAGAAGTGCTGTCCAGGGGGGAGATCTTCTTCTGCTCCAGTTATAACGGTCAGACACCAGCACACAGTCCCTCCACGGTCCACTTCCTGTCCATTTCCTGTTGACCTCTGACCCCTGCTGGCTGAGTTGAGGCCCTGAGGATTTAGACGGTTTGTGTATATATGTGTGTGTGTGTGTGTGTGTGTGTGTATTGGAGGGTGTTTCCCCTGCAGACTTCAGAGGCAAAATAATAAATAAAAAAAAATAAAAAAACAGGAATAAATGAAGTGAAAACGCAGGATGCCTGAATTATTTTCCTTTCCTCTCTACTGACTCCCACTTACAGAAAATAAATATTAATACACACACTATCAAACCTATGTGAGAAGATATAGTATATATATTCAATAAAAAAAATGTAATTGAATAATAAAAATGCAAAGACATCTACTGTATAGTTTACTGGAAAGTAATAAATTCTAATCATATTTCCCACTGAGCCTGATACATCTTCTTCTTCTTCTTCTTCTTCTGTGCCATAGAGCACCATTATTACACTGTAGTTTATTTTGACTCCCACACACACACACACACACACACACACACTCCATATCCATCCGCCACAGAAAATAGTCCCCCCCCCCCCCCAGCAAAACAAATGTGTTGTTTCTTCCTGTTTTCTGGTCTTTTGAAAAAAATAAAAAATAAAAAATAGATAGATAAAAATAAATGAATAAATAAATAAAAAATAAATAGATAGATAAAAAATAAAATAAAATAAAATAAAATAAAATAAAATAAATGTTCGGACTTTCACCTCTACTTGTCTTAATTTCCACTTTTTTTTTTTTTTTTTTTTTTAAATCGCAGTGCGCTTGTTTCTCGTACGAAAGGTGACGGTGCTGCCTTAAAATCCATTTATATATATATAAAAAAAATGTAGATAAATAAAAAATAAATAGATAGATAAAAAAATAAATAAAAATAAATAAATAAATAAAAAATAAACAGATAAATAAATAAATAAAAAATAAATAAAAAATAAACAGATAAATAAATAAATAAAAAATAAACAGATAAATAAATAAATAAAAAATAAATAGATAGATAAAAAATAAATAGATAGATAAAAAATAAATAGATAGATAAAAAATAAAATAAAATAAAATAAAATAAAATAAAATAAATATATAAATAAAATAAAATCAGGCATTAATATGAGATTAAATGACTTTCTGTTCCTGATCAGGTCAGGTGGTGCCGATTCTGACAGCTGATTGGTTGAGGACTTGGAGATACAGCTCATGAGTTCACAACATATATATATATATATGTATATGTATAAAGGAAAGGTGTGAATCAGCACATCATAAGCCGTCGTCCGTCTGAGCAGCCGCAGTCGGACTTTCTCTGGAAGAGATCCACGTGTGTTTTTGTTCTCCGTGCTTCACCTGAAAGGTCGCCGGGGTCGTCCGGGGAAAAAAAGATTGCAGACTTTCCACGTAGTTTCTCGTTAAGTTTTGTACATGTTCGGTCCAGCTGAGACCAGTTCTCTCATGTATTAGCGTTACATTCATTTCACAGAGCTGTGGATCAATTCCTCTAAAAGATAAATGTTCGTAAGCAACACTTACGGTTTCTCTGAAGGTATTTCCATCCAGACTCTTCAAAGACTCTTCTAAAAACTATTTTTTAACCTTTTCCCAAGTTGTGACTCTGCTCTCTATCCAGGTTGCCGCCGGCGACCATCTTTGTTTGAATTAAGAGTCACAACTTGGTTAAAAATAAATCGTGTAGCAGATGGAATATCTTTTCATCTTTGAAGATTTTGGGAAATCCTGTCAGAACAGCAGTAAAGTGTTTTATGACCTTCTGGGATTGTGCAGTATTTATCTTTTAGAGAAATGGATCCTTATAGCGCTGTGACTCGAATGTAATGCTAACAGATGACACACTTGGCTTCAGGAGCGTGTAACCATCACATAACGCTG
This sequence comes from Euthynnus affinis, assembly GCA_029490765.1. NCBI lineage: Eukaryota > Metazoa > Chordata > Actinopteri > Scombriformes > Scombridae > Euthynnus > Euthynnus affinis. The sequence continues at coordinate 3,159,730 of CM055846.1, read as the reverse complement.
TAAGAAATAATCCAACAGGCTGCAGGTTTGATTGTTTCATTTGTTGGGTTAGATTAAGACTGTTTTTAAGCTTAAGTTAGAAGTTGAAGTTTTATCTTGTGAGTGTAAAAAATTAAACCGGTGAGCAGCTCCGACAATGTTTTTTATAATAAAGTCTGATAGTTCTTTGGATTAGGTTTTTATGACTTGGCACTTCTCCAATTATACCTATAGCTTCTCTCTGTGTAGGTTACACAGAGCGTCAGCGCTCAGTATCCCAGCAGTCAGTTAATATTCCCAGTTGCTCTGTTCTTAATTTTCTTCTTCTTTTGTGTATCCTCCTTCCTTTCTGCCGCTGCGACCTCCTAATTCCCCCGCAGGGATCGCAAAGTTTCATCTTCTCCTATTAAACTTAATTTGCACCGCGTGTGTGTGTGTGTGTGTGTGTGTGTGTGTTTTCAGTCTGCTCAAAGACAAGGAGACGCAGCCAAGCGGTAAATTGTCCTTGTCATCCGTGTGTCACCAGCAGAGTCGGTAACCTTAACGAGGACTGTGCGTCCGCTCGTCCCCTACGCTCGGCGGCAGCAGCGGCGGCAGGCGAGGGTCTCTGAGGGACCGCCGCATCGCATGGCGTCCTCATCTAACAGTCGCCCCCACTGGGATGCTTCTCGCTCGGCGTGGCGAAGGGGAGGGGGGGAGGAGGACGCCGCTGATGCCGGAGCTTGTTGCTAATTAGGCAGGTGGCGTCGACCCGTTCAGTGCCGCTGCATCCTTGAGGTTTATAGTTGTGATAAAGTTGAGCGTGCCCGTGTGGTCACTGAGCTGAGGGTTCGGCGCCGTCACTCAGATATCTCCTGCTCATCTGCTTTTTTTTTTTAAACTTCAGATGGTCAGAGAGTTTCTGTTTGCGTTCGGCCTTCATTCTCCTTTTTATGTTCCGACTTTCACCTCTACTTGTCTTAATTTCCACTTTTTTTTTTTTTTTAAATCGCAGTGCGCTTGTTTCTTGTACAAAAGGTGACGGTGCTGCCTTAAAATCCATTTATATATATTTTTAAAAAATGTAGATAAATAAAAAATAAATAGATAGATAAAAAAATAAATAAAAACAAATAGATAAATAAATAAATAAATGAATAATAAATAGATTAAAAAATAAATAAAAATAAATAGATAAATAAATCCATAAATAAAAAATAAATAGATAGATAAATAAATAAATAGATAGATAAAAATAAATAAAAAATAAACAGATAAATAAATAAATAAAAAATAAATAGATTTAAAAAAATAGATAGATAAAAAATAAATGAATAAATAAATAAAAATAAATAGATAGATAAAAATAAAATAAAATAAAATAAAATAAAATAAAATAAAATAAAATAAAATAAAATAAATAAATATAAAATAAAATCAGGCATAAAATATATAAATAA